>OX352271.1:15894621-15914604 GCA_947086405.1 Esperia sulphurella | reverse complement strand
TAACCTAACCTAACCTAACCTAACCTAACCTAACCTAACCTAACCTAACCTAACCTAACCTAACCTAACCTAACCTAACCTAACCTAACCTAACCTAACCTAACCTAACCTAACCTAACCTAACCTAACCTAACCTAACCTAACCTAACCTAACCTAACCTAACCTAACCTAACCTAACCTAACCTAACCTAACCTAACCTAACCTAACCTAACCTAACCTAACCTAACCTAACCTAACCTAACCTAACCTAACCTAACCTAACCTAACCTAACCTAACCTAACCTAACCTAACCTAACCTAACCTAACCTAACCTAACCTAACCTAACCTAACCTAACCTAACCTAACCTAACCTAACCTAACCTAACCTAACCTAACCTAACCTAACCTAACCTAACCTAACCTAACCTAACCTAACCTAACCTAACCTAACCTAACCTAACCTAACCTAACCTAACCTAACCTAACCTAACCTAACCTAACCTAACCTAACCTAACCTAACCTAACCTAACCTAACCTAACCTAACCTAACCTAACCTAACCTAACCTAACCTAACCTAACCTAACCTAACCTAACCTAACCTAACCTAACCTAACCTAACCTAACCTAACCTAACCTAACCTAACCTAACCTAACCTAACCTAACCTAACCTAACCTAACCTAACCTAACCTAACCTAACCTAACCTAACCTAACCTAACCTAACCTAACCTAACCTAACCTAACCTAACCTAACCTAACCTAACCTAACCTAACCTAACCTAACCTAACCTAACCTAACCTAACCTAACCTAACCTAACCTAACCTAACCTAACCTAACCTAACCTAACCTAACCTAACCTAACCTAACCTAACCTAACCTAACCTAACCTAACCTAACCTAACCTAACCTAACCTAACCTAACCTAACCTAACCTAACCTAACCTAACCTAACCTAACCTAACCTAACCTAACCTAACCTAACCTAACCTAACCTAACCTAACCTAACCTAACCTAACCTAACCTAACCTAACCTAACCTAACCTAACCTAACCTAACCTAACCTAACCTAACCTAACCTAACCTAACCTAACCTAACCTAACCTAACCTAACCTAACCTAACCTAACCTAACCTAACCTAACCTAACCTAACCTAACCTAACCTAACCTAACCTAACCTAACCTAACCTAACCTAACCTAACCTAACCTAACCTAACCTAACCTAACCTAACCTAACCTAACCTAACCTAACCTAACCTAACCTAACCTAACCTAACCTAACCTAACCTAACCTAACCTAACCTAACCTAACCTAACCTAACCTAACCTAACCTAACCTAACCTAACCTAACCTAACCTAACCTAACCTAACCTAACCTAACCTAACCTAACCTAACCTAACCTAACCTAACCTAACCTAACCTAACCTAACCTAACCTAACCTAACCTAACCTAACCTAACCTAACCTAACCTAACCTAACCTAACCTAACCTAACCTAACCTAACCTAACCTAACCTAACCTAACCTAACCTAACCTAACCTAACCTAACCTAACCTAACCTAACCTAACCTAACCTAACCTAACCTAACCTAACCTAACCTAACCTAACCTAACCTAACCTAACCTAACCTAACCTAACCTAACCTAACCTAACCTAACCTAACCTAACCTAACCTAACCTAACCTAACCTAACCTAACCTAACCTAACCTAACCTAACCTAACCTAACCTAACCTAACCTAACCTAACCTAACCTAACCTAACCTAACCTAACCTAACCTAACCTAACCTAACCTAACCTAACCTAACCTAACCTAACCTAACCTAACCTAACCTAACCTAACCTAACCTAACCTAACCTAACCTAACCTAACCTAACCTAACCTAACCTAACCTAACCTAACCTAACCTAACCTAACCTAACCTAACCTAACCTAACCTAACCTAACCTAACCTAACCTAACCTAACCTAACCTAACCTAACCTAACCTAACCTAACCTAACCTAACCTAACCTAACCTAACCTAACCTAACCTAACCTAACCTAACCTAACCTAACCTAACCTAACCTAACCTAACCTAACCTAACCTAACCTAACCTAACCTAACCTAACCTAACCTAACCTAACCTAACCTAACCTAACCTAACCTAACCTAACCTAACCTAACCTAACCTAACCTAACCTAACCTAACCTAACCTAACCTAACCTAACCTAACCTAACCTAACCTAACCTAACCTAACCTAACCTAACCTAACCTAACCTAACCTAACCTAACCTAACCTAACCTAACCTAACCTAACCTAACCTAACCTAACCTAACCTAACCTAACCTAACCTAACCTAACCTAACCTAACCTAACCTAACCTAACCTAACCTAACCTAACCTAACCTAACCTAACCTAACCTAACCTAACCTAACCTAACCTAACCTAACCTAACCTAACCTAACCTAACCTAACCTAACCTAACCTAACCTAACCTAACCTAACCTAACCTAACCTAACCTAACCTAACCTAACCTAACCTAACCTAACCTAACCTAACCTAACCTAACCTAACCTAACCTAACCTAACCTAACCTAACCTAACCTAACCTAACCTAACCTAACCTAACCTAACCTAACCTAACCTAACCTAACCTAACCTAACCTAACCTAACCTAACCTAACCTAACCTAACCTAACCTAACCTAACCTAACCTAACCTAACCTAACCTAACCTAACCTAACCTAACCTAACCTAACCTAACCTAACCTAACCTAACCTAACCTAACCTAACCTAACCTAACCTAACCTAACCTAACCTAACCTAACCTAACCTAACCTAACCTAACCTAACCTAACCTAACCTAACCTAACCTAACCTAACCTAACCTAACCTAACCTAACCTAACCTAACCTAACCTAACCTAACCTAACCTAACCTAACCTAACCTAACCTAACCTAACCTAACCTAACCTAACCTAACCTAACCTAACCTAACCTAACCTAACCTAACCTAACCTAACCTAACCTAACCTAACCTAACCTAACCTAACCTAACCTAACCTAACCTAACCTAACCTAACCTAACCTAACCTAACCTAACCTAACCTAACCTAACCTAACCTAACCTAACCTAACCTAACCTAACCTAACCTAACCTAACCTAACCTAACCTAACCTAACCTAACCTAACCTAACCTAACCTAACCTAACCTAACCTAACCTAACCTAACCTAACCTAACCTAACCTAACCTAACCTAACCTAACCTAACCTAACCTAACCTAACCTAACCTAACCTAACCTAACCTAACCTAACCTAACCTAACCTAACCTAACCTAACCTAACCTAACCTAACCTAACCTAACCTAACCTAACCTAACCTAACCTAACCTAACCTAACCTAACCTAACCTAACCTAACCTAACCTAACCTAACCTAACCTAACCTAACCTAACCTAACCTAACCTAACCTAACCTAACCTAACCTAACCTAACCTAACCTAACCTAACCTAACCTAACCTAACCTAACCTAACCTAACCTAACCTAACCTAACCTAACCTAACCTAACCTAACCTAACCTAACCTAACCTAACCTAACCTAACCTAACCTAACCTAACCTAACCTAACCTAACCTAACCTAACCTAACCTAACCTAACCTAACCTAACCTAACCTAACCTAACCTAACCTAACCTAACCTAACCTAACCTAACCTAACCTCTAACCTAACCTAACCTAACCTAACCTAACCTAACCTAACCTAACCTAACCTAACCTAACCTAACCTAACCTAACCTAACCTAACCTAACCTAACCTAACCTAACCTAACCTAACCTAACCTAACCTAACCTAACCTAACCTAACCTAACCTAACCTAACCTAACCTAACCTAACCTAACCTAACCTAACCTAACCTAACCTAACCTAACCTAACCTAACCTAACCTAACCTAACCTAACCTAACCTAACCTAACCTAACCTAACCTAACCTAACCTAACCTAACCTAACCTAACCTAACCTAACCTAACCTAACCTAACCTAACCTAACCTAACCTAACCTAACCTAACCTAACCTAACCTAACCTAACCTAACCTAACCTAACCTAACCTAACCTAACCTAACCTAACCTAACCTAACCTAACCTAACCTAACCTAACCTAACCTAACCTAACCTAACCTAACCTAACCTAACCTAACCTAACCTAACCTAACCTAACCTAACCTAACCTAACCTAACCTAACCTAACCTAACCTAACCTAACCTAACCTAACCTAACCTAACCTAACCTAACCTAACCTAACCTAACCTAACCTAACCTAACCTAACCTAACCTAACCTAACCTAACCTAACCTAACCTAACCTAACCTAACCTAACCTAACCTAACCTAACCTAACCTAACCTAACCTAACCTAACCTAACCTAACCTAACCTAACCTAACCTAACCTAACCTAACCTAACCTAACCTAACCTAACCTAACCTAACCTAACCTAACCTAACCTAACCTAACCTAACCTAACCTAACCTAACCTAACCTAACCTAACCTAACCTAACCTAACCTAACCTAACCTAACCTAACCTAACCTAACCTAACCTAACCTAACCTAACCTAACCTAACCTAACCTAACCTAACCTAACCTAACCTAACCTAACCTAACCTAACCTAACCTAACCTAACCTAACCTAACCTAACCTAACCTAACCTAACCTAACCTAACCTAACCTAACCTAACCTAACCTAACCTAACCTAACCTAACCTAACCTAACCTAACCTAACCTAACCTAACCTAACCTAACCTAACCTAACCTAACCTAACCTAACCTAACCTAACCTAACCTAACCTAACCTAACCTAACCTAACCTAACCTAACCTAACCTAACCTAACCTAACCTAACCTAACCTAACCTAACCTAACCTAACCTAACCTAACCTAACCTAACCTAACCTAACCTAACCTAACCTAACCTAACCTAACCTAACCTAACCTAACCTAACCTAACCTAACCTAACCTAACCTAACCTAACCTAACCTAACCTAACCTAACCTAACCTAACCTAACCTAACCTAACCTAACCTAACCTAACCTAACCTAACCTAACCTAACCTAACCTAACCTAACCTAACCTAACCTAACCTAACCTAACCTAACCTAACCTAACCTAACCTAACCTAACCTAACCTAACCTAACCTAACCTAACCTAACCTAACCTAACCTAACCTAACCTAACCTAACCTAACCTAACCTAACCTAACCTAACCTAACCTAACCTAACCTAACCTAACCTAACCTAACCTAACCTAACCTAACCTAACCTAACCTAACCTAACCTAACCTAACCTAACCTAACCTAACCTAACCTAACCTAACCTAACCTAACCTAACCTAACCTAACCTAACCTAACCTAACCTAACCTAACCTAACCTAACCTAACCTAACCTAACCTAACCTAACCTAACCTAACCTAACCTAACCTAACCTAACCTAACCTAACCTAACCTAACCTAACCTAACCTAACCTAACCTAACCTAACCTAACCTAACCTAACCTAACCTAACCTAACCTAACCTAACCTAACCTAACCTAACCTAACCTAACCTAACCTAACCTAACCTAACCTAACCTAACCTAACCTAACCTAACCTAACCTAACCTAACCTAACCTAACCTAACCTAACCTAACCTAACCTAACCTAACCTAACCTAACCTAACCTAACCTAACCTAACCTAACCTAACCTAACCTAACCTAACCTAACCTAACCTAACCTAACCTAACCTAACCTAACCTAACCTAACCTAACCTAACCTAACCTAACCTAA
The DNA here is from genome assembly GCA_947086405.1 of Esperia sulphurella. Taxonomy (NCBI): domain Eukaryota; kingdom Metazoa; phylum Arthropoda; class Insecta; order Lepidoptera; family Oecophoridae; genus Esperia; species Esperia sulphurella. The sequence continues at coordinate 15,908,784 of OX352271.1, read as the reverse complement.
CCTAACCTAACCTAACCTAACCTAACCTAACCTAACCTAACCTAACCTAACCTAACCTAACCTAACCTAACCTAACCTAACCTAACCTAACCTAACCTAACCTAACCTAACCTAACCTAACCTAACCTAACCTAACCTAACCTAACCTAACCTAACCTAACCTAACCTAACCTAACCTAACCTAACCTAACCTAACCTAACCTAACCTAACCTAACCTAACCTAACCTAACCTAACCTAACCTAACCTAACCTAACCTAACCTAACCTAACCTAACCTAACCTAACCTAACCTAACCTAACCTAACCTAACCTAACCTAACCTAACCTAACCTAACCTAACCTAACCTAACCTAACCTAACCTAACCTAACCTAACCTAACCTAACCTAACCTAACCTAACCTAACCTAACCTAACCTAACCTAACCTAACCTAACCTAACCTAACCTAACCTAACCTAACCTAACCTAACCTAACCTAACCTAACCTAACCTAACCTAACCTAACCTAACCTAACCTAACCTAACCTAACCTAACCTAACCTAACCTAACCTAACCTAACCTAACCTAACCTAACCTAACCTAACCTAACCTAACCTAACCTAACCTAACCTAACCTAACCTAACCTAACCTAACCTAACCTAACCTAACCTAACCTAACCTAACCTAACCTAACCTAACCTAACCTAACCTAACCTAACCTAACCTAACCTAACCTAACCTAACCTAACCTAACCTAACCTAACCTAACCTAACCTAACCTAACCTAACCTAACCTAACCTAACCTAACCTAACCTAACCTAACCTAACCTAACCTAACCTAACCTAACCTAACCTAACCTAACCTAACCTAACCTAACCTAACCTAACCTAACCTAACCTAACCTAACCTAACCTAACCTAACCTAACCTAACCTAACCTAACCTAACCTAACCTAACCTAACCTAACCTAACCTAACCTAACCTAACCTAACCTAACCTAACCTAACCTAACCTAACCTAACCTAACCTAACCTAACCTAACCTAACCTAACCTAACCTAACCTAACCTAACCTAACCTAACCTAACCTAACCTAACCTAACCTAACCTAACCTAACCTAACCTAACCTAACCTAACCTAACCTAACCTAACCTAACCTAACCTAACCTAACCTAACCTAACCTAACCTAACCTAACCTAACCTAACCTAACCTAACCTAACCTAACCTAACCTAACCTAACCTAACCTAACCTAACCTAACCTAACCTAACCTAACCTAACCTAACCTAACCTAACCTAACCTAACCTAACCTAACCTAACCTAACCTAACCTAACCTAACCTAACCTAACCTAACCTAACCTAACCTAACCTAACCTAACCTAACCTAACCTAACCTAACCTAACCTAACCTAACCTAACCTAACCTAACCTAACCTAACCTAACCTAACCTAACCTAACCTAACCTAACCTAACCTAACCTAACCTAACCTAACCTAACCTAACCTAACCTAACCTAACCTAACCTAACCTAACCTAACCTAACCTAACCTAACCTAACCTAACCTAACCTAACCTAACCTAACCTAACCTAACCTAACCTAACCTAACCTAACCTAACCTAACCTAACCTAACCTAACCTAACCTAACCTAACCTAACCTAACCTAACCTAACCTAACCTAACCTAACCTAACCTAACCTAACCTAACCTAACCTAACCTAACCTAACCTAACCTAACCTAACCTAACCTAACCTAACCTAACCTAACCTAACCTAACCTAACCTAACCTAACCTAACCTAACCTAACCTAACCTAACCTAACCTAACCTAACCTAACCTAACCTAACCTAACCTAACCTAACCTAACCTAACCTAACCTAACCTAACCTAACCTAACCTAACCTAACCTAACCTAACCTAACCTAACCTAACCTAACCTAACCTAACCTAACCTAACCTAACCTAACCTAACCTAACCTAACCTAACCTAACCTAACCTAACCTAACCTAACCTAACCTAACCTAACCTAACCTAACCTAACCTAACCTAACCTAACCTAACCTAACCTAACCTAACCTAACCTAACCTAACCTAACCTAACCTAACCTAACCTAACCTAACCTAACCTAACCTAACCTAACCTAACCTAACCTAACCTAACCTAACCTAACCTAACCTAACCTAACCTAACCTAACCTAACCTAACCTAACCTAACCTAACCTAACCTAACCTAACCTAACCTAACCTAACCTAACCTAACCTAACCTAACCTAACCTAACCTAACCTAACCTAACCTAACCTAACCTAACCTAACCTAACCTAACCTAACCTAACCTAACCTAACCTAACCTAACCTAACCTAACCTAACCTAACCTAACCTAACCTAACCTAACCTAACCTAACCTAACCTAACCTAACCTAACCTAACCTAACCTAACCTAACCTAACCTAACCTAACCTAACCTAACCTAACCTAACCTAACCTAACCTAACCTAACCTAACCTAACCTAACCTAACCTAACCTAACCTAACCTAACCTAACCTAACCTAACCTAACCTAACCTAACCTAACCTAACCTAACCTAACCTAACCTAACCTAACCTAACCTAACCTAACCTAACCTAACCTAACCTAACCTAACCTAACCTAACCTAACCTAACCTAACCTAACCTAACCTAACCTAACCTAACCTAACCTAACCTAACCTAACCTAACCTAACCTAACCTAACCTAACCTAACCTAACCTAACCTAACCTAACCTAACCTAACCTAACCTAACCTAACCTAACCTAACCTAACCTAACCTAACCTAACCTAACCTAACCTAACCTAACCTAACCTAACCTAACCTAACCTAACCTAACCTAACCTAACCTAACCTAACCTAACCTAACCTAACCTAACCTAACCTAACCTAACCTAACCTAACCTAACCTAACCTAACCTAACCTAACCTAACCTAACCTAACCTAACCTAACCTAACCTAACCTAACCTAACCTAACCTAACCTAACCTAACCTAACCTAACCTAACCTAACCTAACCTAACCTAACCTAACCTAACCTAACCTAACCTAACCTAACCTAACCTAACCTAACCTAACCTAACCTAACCTAACCTAACCTAACCTAACCTAACCTAACCTAACCTAACCTAACCTAACCTAACCTAACCTAACCTAACCTAACCTAACCTAACCTAACCTAACCTAACCTAACCTAACCTAACCTAACCTAACCTAACCTAACCTAACCTAACCTAACCTAACCTAACCTAACCTAACCTAACCTAACCTAACCTAACCTAACCTAACCTAACCTAACCTAACCTAACCTAACCTAACCTAACCTAACCTAACCTAACCTAACCTAACCTAACCTAACCTAACCTAACCTAACCTAACCTAACCTAACCTAACCTAACCTAACCTAACCTAACCTAACCTAACCTAACCTAACCTAACCTAACCTAACCTAACCTAACCTAACCTAACCTAACCTAACCTAACCTAACCTAACCTAACCTAACCTAACCTAACCTAACCTAACCTAACCTAACCTAACCTAACCTAACCTAACCTAACCTAACCTAACCTAACCTAACCTAACCTAACCTAACCTAACCTAACCTAACCTAACCTAACCTAACCTAACCTAACCTAACCTAACCTAACCTAACCTAACCTAACCTAACCTAACCTAACCTAACCTAACCTAACCTAACCTAACCTAACCTAACCTAACCTAACCTAACCTAACCTAACCTAACCTAACCTAACCTAACCTAACCTAACCTAACCTAACCTAACCTAACCTAACCTAACCTAACCTAACCTAACCTAACCTAACCTAACCTAACCTAACCTAACCTAACCTAACCTAACCTAACCTAACCTAACCTAACCTAACCTAACCTAACCTAACCTAACCTAACCTAACCTAACCTAACCTAACCTAACCTAACCTAACCTAACCTAACCTAACCTAACCTAACCTAACCTAACCTAACCTAACCTAACCTAACCTAACCTAACCTAACCTAACCTAACCTAACCTAACCTAACCTAACCTAACCTAACCTAACCTAACCTAACCTAACCTAACCTAACCTAACCTAACCTAACCTAACCTAACCTAACCTAACCTAACCTAACCTAACCTAACCTAACCTAACCTAACCTAACCTAACCTAACCTAACCTAACCTAACCTAACCTAACCTAACCTAACCTAACCTAACCTAACCTAACCTAACCTAACCTAACCTAACCTAACCTAACCTAACCTAACCTAACCTAACCTAACCTAACCTAACCTAACCTAACCTAACCTAACCTAACCTAACCTAACCTAACCTAACCTAACCTAACCTAACCTAACCTAACCTAACCTAACCTAACCTAACCTAACCTAACCTAACCTAACCTAACCTAACCTAACCTAACCTAACCTAACCTAACCTAACCTAACCTAACCTAACCTAACCTAACCTAACCTAACCTAACCTAACCTAACCTAACCTAACCTAACCTAACCTAACCTAACCTAACCTAACCTAACCTAACCTAACCTAACCTAACCTAACCTAACCTAACCTAACCTAACCTAACCTAACCTAACCTAACCTAACCTAACCTAACCTAACCTAACCTAACCTAACCTAACCTAACCTAACCTAACCTAACCTAACCTAACCTAACCTAACCTAACCTAACCTAACCTAACCTAACCTAACCTAACCTAACCTAACCTAACCTAACCTAACCTAACCTAACCTAACCTAACCTAACCTAACCTAACCTAACCTAACCTAACCTAACCTAACCTAACCTAACCTAACCTAACCTAACCTAACCTAACCTAACCTAACCTAACCTAACCTAACCTAACCTAACCTAACCTAACCTAACCTAACCTAACCTAACCTAACCTAACCTAACCTAACCTAACCTAACCTAACCTAACCTAACCTAACCTAACCTAACCTAACCTAACCTAACCTAACCTAACCTAACCTAACCTAACCTAACCTAACCTAACCTAACCTAACCTAACCTAACCTAACCTAACCTAACCTAACCTAACCTAACCTAACCTAACCTAACCTAACCTAACCTAACCTAACCTAACCTAACCTAACCTAACCTAACCTAACCTAACCTAACCTAACCTAACCTAACCTAACCTAACCTAACCTAACCTAACCTAACCTAACCTAACCTAACCTAACCTAACCTAACCTAACCTAACCTAACCTAACCTAACCTAACCTAACCTAACCTAACCTAACCTAACCTAACCTAACCTAACCTAACCTAACCTAACCTAACCTAACCTAACCTAACCTAACCTAACCTAACCTAACCTAACCTAACCTAACCTAACCTAACCTAACCTAACCTAACCTAACCTAACCTAACCTAACCTAACCTAACCTAACCTAACCTAACCTAACCTAACCTAACCTAACCTAACCTAACCTAACCTAACCTAACCTAACCTAACCTAACCTAACCTAACCTAACCTAACCTAACCTAACCTAACCTAACCTAACCTAACCTAACCTAACCTAACCTAACCTAACCTAACCTAACCTAACCTAACCTAACCTAACCTAACCTAACCTAACCTAACCTAACCTAACCTAACCTAACCTAACCTAACCTAACCTAACCTAACCTAACCTAACCTAACCTAACCTAACCTAACCTAACCTAACCTAACCTAACCTAACCTAACCTAACCTAACCTAACCTAACCTAACCTAACCTAACCTAACCTAACCTAACCTAACCTAACCTAACCTAACCTAACCTAACCTAACCTAACCTAACCTAACCTAACCTAACCTAACCTAACCTAACCTAACCTAACCTAACCTAACCTAACCTAACCTAACCTAACCTAACCTAACCTAACCTAACCTAACCTAACCTAACCTAACCTAACCTAACCTAACCTAACCTAACCTAACCTAACCTAACCTAACCTAACCTAACCTAACCTAACCTAACCTAACCTAACCTAACCTAACCTAACCTAACCTAACCTAACCTAACCTAACCTAACCTAACCTTTTTTTTTTTTTTTTTTTTTTTTTTTTTTTTTTTTTTTTTTTGACGGAGTGGAAATGCTCTTACGCATCCCCTCGACTTAGGGCTGTCGAGGGGTATGTGGGACTCACTCCTCGAGATGGTATGAGGAGTCACTACCCACTAAAACCACTCCGGCGTTTCTCCCTCCTGCCTGTAGTGGGGACACAGTGTGATCCAGCGGACTTCAAACCACTGTGTCCCCAGGCCGCACCGGCCTAAACATGTGGCCGGTGCTCCCGCGCCGATGAGGGGAAGGGTCGAACGCGGCGATCCTTCCCCCAGACGGGTGGAGTCCAACTGTGGTCCCTACACCACGGACTCCAAGGGCGTGAGACGAGCGAACTGCGCCCGCCTCCTGCCCCTCCGCCTACGCCGGAGCGGGGGTGCGTCGACCTCGTCTTCGCGCTCCCGCTCCGCGGCCTCCTTCCCTGAGATGACTGTCTCACAGAAGGAGGCCACTGCCTCCCAGGATCTCTCGCTGCTGAGCATGAACGCCACTACGGCGTGCAGCGAGAGATCCTCCGCCCCCATGGCCATCGCCAGGTCTTGGCGCTCCAGATCCCAACGGCCACACTCTTCAAGAGTGTGTTGGGCCGTGTCATCCGGAGCGCCGCATTCATTGCATTGCGGACTCGGCTCCCTTCCTATCCGGTGCAGGTAGTGGCCGAAACAGCCATGTCCGGTCACCACCTGCGTCGTCCGGAATCCGAGTCCGCCGTGCCCTCGATCGAGCCACCCCTCCAGTGACGGGAGGACCGCCCCTATGGTACGGGTTCCATAGGGGGAGTCCTCCAGCTCCTCCTTCCACCTCTCCCGCAACCGTCTTGCCGCCATTCGGCGAGCTCCTTCCACCACTTCGAGGCCAGGGCGGTCCCCACGCGCCCTGGCCTCGGCCCTCACGCGGTACATCTCCGCCTGCACCCCGGCATCCAGCTCCCATGGCGGGGTGCAGGCGAGGACGCACGCCGCCGCGTGTGACACGGACACATAGGCCCTCGCGATTCGGCAGGCCACTATTCTCTGTGGCCTGCGCAGGAGGGCCTTGTTCCGTGCCGACAACTTGTCCGCCCAAATGGGGGCCCCGTACAGCGCCATGCTCCGAATGACACCGGCAAACAGACGCCTGCACGGGGTCCCCGGTCCACCCAAATTGGGCAGCAGCCTCCCAAGGGCCGCTGCCGCACCCACGATTCGGGGAGCCAACCTACGGAAGTGCTCCCCGAAATCCCACTTCCGGTCCAGATCAATGCCAAGATATTTAATCGTGGCCTTGATCTGGACCCTCTCCCCTCCGATTTGGAGCGTGTCCCCCGCCCCCCGCCCCCAACCTCGGCCACCGAATACGATGGCCTCAGTTTTGGCGAGGGACACGCTCAAACCCAACTGGCCAATGCGGCCGACCGCCAGTTCCGCCGCGACCTCCGCCCTCCTCCTGGCCTCGCGGAACTCCTTCCCCCGCACTGCCACCATAGTGTCATCGGCATAACATATGGTGACCGTGCGGGGAAGCTGCACCCCTCGTATTGCCCAATCATACCCGATGTTCCACAGGAGGGGTCCGAGCACGGACCCCTGTGGAACACCGCAGGTCATGTTTCGGGCAACTATCCCCCCCTCCGTCTCGTAGAGCACTACCCTATCTGTAAGGTAGTGCTCCACAACCCTCCGTAGATAGGGAGGCACTCGATGGTAAATGAGTGCCTCCCTTATCACCCCGTAGGGGAGGGTGCCAAACGCGTTGGCGATATCTAGCGATACCGCCACCACACCCTCCCCCCTGCCCGCTGCGTCTTCGCTGAAGTCCCTGAGGGACTTCAGCGCGTCCATCGTGGACCGCCCCTCCCGGAACCCGTACTGCCGATCGCACAGGCCCGGGCCCGCATCGTTCAGGTGGTCGACGATGCGGCTGGACAGGATCCGCTCCAGCATTTTCCCCACCTCGTCCAAGAGGACGATGGGGCGATAGCCGGAGGGACTGTCCGCAGGGCGGCCCTCTTTGCGCAGCAGGCACAACCTCCCCTCCTTCCAGCATCTCGGGAATCGCCCCTCCTTCAGACAATCGTCGTACAGGAGTTTGAGGCGGTTCCCGAGATGCTGCAGGGCTACCGGGAGGACTCTCCCCGGCACCCCGTCCGGCCCTGGGGCCTTCTTCCGTCCCCGTAGGCGGTCTATGGCCCACTTGAACTCGTCGTCCGTGATGGGCGGGACGACGAGTTCACGCGGGGCCGGCTCCGCCGAGTGGATGGACATACTCGGCGGAGCAAACTCCGGCACTACGGGGAACAATCCCTCCACCACTCGCGCGAGGAGTTCTGGCTCCAGCGAGTCCATGGGGGGGGCATGCTGCATCCGATTCCGGACCAGCTTGTACGGCCTCCCCCATGGGTCTCTGTCCAGTGTGGCCAGGAACTCCTCGCGCGCCTCCTCCTTCCTTCGGGAGATCTCCTTCTGGAGATCTCCCTTTGCCCTCCTGAGGGCCTCATATAGGAGGCCCTCCTCCTCCGCCGTATGCCGACGGCGCCTACAGCGGGTGTAGGCCCGGCGAGCTCGGTTACCGGTGGCACGGAGAGCCGCAATCTCTTCCGTCCACCAGTAGACCTGCCTCCTCGCCGGCACCCGCCGCGTCCGAGGCATCGAAGCGTCGCACACCTCCTGCAACGTCGCCCGGAAGTGTGCCGCACGCTCCTCTACCTCGGCGCCCCTCGGCAGAGGCTCCCCCCACGCCTGGACCGCGGCCGCCTCCTCCACCATCTCCGGGTCCAGGCGCGAGACGGTCCACCTCGGAAGCTGCGAGGTGGCCCGTCTCCCCCTCCTCAGGCCTGGCGGTGCTGCGCCGCCGGCCGTGGTGTGGACCCTCATCCGAACGTACAGATGATCGGAGAGGGTCTCCACGTCCTCCAGGACACGCCAATCAGCGATGCGTGCGGCGATTGCGGGGGTAGCAAACGAAACGTCTACTATTGACCCCCCCTGCCGCCGCACGCATGTGTTGGTCGTGCCCCGGTTCAGCACCACCAGGCCTGTTGCGACCGTCCATTCCCCAAGGGCTTCGCCCTTGGGGTTTGAGACGGCCGACCCCCACATCGGGTTCTTGGCATTGAGGTCCCCCAGCACGATGACCTGTGCCGGGTTCCCTCGCCTCACCACTCCTCCCACCAATTCTAGGTAGGCCTCAAATGCCCGCAGCGGCCGATTTGGGGAGAAATACACCCCCACTAGGAGGGTATCCCCCCATTTGGCCGCCGCGAGGCCTGGCCCCCGCTCCACCTGTGTGAGGGGGAGAGCATCCCCCCCTCTCGGCCCCACAATTGCCACTGAGCCGTCCGTCGCCCCCACCCAGTTGGGCTGGGGAGGGACGAAGTACGGCTCCGCCAGAATCGCAACGCCAATACTCCACTCGGCCATGACCTGCATTAGCAGGTCCTGAGCGCGAGCGGAGTGGTTGGCGTTGCCCTGCAGGATGTCTAAATGCCGGTGTACTGGCATTTAGACATCCATGCGAGTGACTTCCGGGGCCGGTGTGGCGCGACTGTTGTTGGCCGCCACCGGGGCGACGGCTGGGGGCTCCCTCCCTCGGACTTCCGGTGGGGCGCATGAGATGCCCCCCATCATGTGCCCCGCGGGGCGCTTGGCCAGGTGGCACACCGCACAGAAGGCCTTTGTTTCCCTACATTCCGCCATCCTGTGGCCCGGCTTGCTGCATCTAAAGCAGAGGCAGCTTCGGTCCACAGGTGACGGACACATGGCCCTCGTGTGCCCCTGGCCGAGACAACGGTAGCACCGCATCGCTACCGTGTCCACCGTCTTGATTTGGGCCGCCGACCAACCCACTATGATACGCCCCTCTACTAGGAGGGCGTTGGCCGCGGTCACCGGGCACTGCACCAGGGCCGACCCTGTGCCGTTGCGCAGCACCCGGATTTTTCCCACTCTCAGTTGGGCGACCGTGCAGCCGCCCTTCTTGGCGATCGCCTCCGCCACCGCCTCCATAGTGGCCGTCTCATCCAGGCCCGTCACCTGGATGCCAACCATCTTGACGGGCCTGTATACGTGCGCCACGTCGCCGACTAGCTCCCCAATCCTTCTGCAGAGTTCGTCGGCCGTGCGGCCCCCGTTCTCCCCTGGGACCTCGATGATTCTGGCCCCAGATGCCGTCTTCCTCACCCTCACGTGGTCCACCCCAACCTCGGCCAGGCCGAAGGAAGAGGTGGCCTTGGTCATGACGGAGGCGTACGACGCCTCCGCCTCCGGCTTTAGGGCCACCACGACCGCCGCCGTATTCGGTGCCGCCAGCTTTCTTGGCTGGGGAGCGGGCTTTTTGGCTGCAGCTACTGGTGCTGCAGCCGTCTTGGGGCCCTTCCCCTTTCCCCTACCCTTCCGAACCACCTCTACCCAGGACGCCTGGGGAGGTGGTTGCGCCGTCGGTGTCCCAGTAGGAGCGGGAGCAGCCCTCGGGGGCTTGGTGGCCGGCCCTGGGGAGGGCACGGCCGCACTCTTCTGAGCGCTTTTGGCAGGCGCAGCCTGCTTCGAGACCGGCGCTGCCCGCGGCACTGCCGCTGGCCCCGGCTGGGCAGCGGGGATGCTGGCAGCCGCAGCCGCAGCCCTCCTCCGGTCCGCCGCCAGGGATGGGCGGACGATAGGCTCCGCAGGGAGACGCTTTTCCAGCTCCCCGAGCCGGACATTCAGCATCTCCCCCATGCCGCGGAACCTATCGTGGATCACTTCCCCCAGTGAGAGGAAGAGCTCCTTCTTCAACTCCCCTATTACCGCCACCAGATCCTGGGCCCCGCCAGAAAGCGGCGCCGGAGTTGCGGGAGGAGTGGCCTTCCTGTCGGAGAACGCCGACCGCAGGGCCTTCGTCTCCGACTGGAGGATCGCCATCTGCTCCCGCATCCTCTTATTATCGGCCCTCAATATACGGACCTCCTCCGCTTCCGTGCGAGTTTGGAGGAATTCCGTGGCCTCCAGGATATCCTGGCAGGCCACGTTCATCCTCCCCCACACTTCCCCTTTCAGGTTGCCGCATTTCGCGGCCTCCTTCATTATTAAGCGGGCGGCGGAGCGCGCGCTTTCGAGCCATCCGTCTCTGTCCGCTTCCGCTTCGCTAGCGGGACTACGCTCCCGCGATACGTCCGCTTTCGCTCCCCTCCCCCTTCTCGGGGAAGAACGAGAGCCTCGTGAGCCACGCGATCCCAGCGTTGGGAAGCTCACTCGGTACTCGGCCGCCGCGTCCGCGTCCGCCTCGAATTCCGCGAACTCCAGTTCGCGGAGCTTCGATTTGGCCGCGGCCAGCCCCGAGTACGCCCCTTTCGGCTGCGAAACCCTCCCCCTACGAGCCGAGTTGACCTTTGCCGGCTCGTGCTCGTCCCCCCCTGCGGCAATGGGCCGCTTAGACGCACGACCATATGTCGCGCCTCCCTCCCTGGAGACAACAATCTCCATCTCCCCTTCGTCCGAGGAAGAGTCGGACAGATTGACCTGCACGGTCGCCCTGTCCTCCCCCTCCTCCCAACCGGCCATAGAAGGCCCCGCCTCCATGACCCCCTTCGTTTCCCCCCACTCAGCCCCCTCCAGAAGGAAGGATGGCTGAGAAATGGGAAAAACAAAAAATCAAAAAACTCGCTAGTATGAAAAAACGGTCAAGCGCGAGTCGACCGAATTTACAAACTTAACGAAATTTTCGGGAGAAAATTAATTTCTCCCGAACCCCCCCACGTAATACGGCGCGAGTGGTGTCGTTCGACAGCACTCGCGACCGGCTACCCCCAAACAAATTCCCTAAAATCCCCTCCCTTTCCTGCAGGAGATACAACCCTCGGAAAAATTTTACAAATTTAACCGAAAGTTGGACGACACTGCAGGAAAAGAATAGCAATCCGCTATTTGCCTAATAACTTTGGACACGAGTGTCCAAAAATTATGCGGCAAATAGCAGTGCACGCACCCTCCCGAGCTCTAACAGATACAAGAAGAAAAACAAGAAAAAGCCAAAAACCGTAAAACAAAAAACCAAAAACCAACTTAAAATGAAGTTTAGTGATTTCGAAATTGGACCGCAAGGGTTATGACAGAATCACGTTCTCCTTAATAACTCCAGGACCAAAAGTCCTGGAATTATGGGGGTACTGGCAACCTGTCAAAACCGTTAAGCAGAACCAATTCCGAAACCAAAAACAGAAGAAAAAACAAAACAGAATTAGTTATGATTTTTTGAAATTCCTAAAATTTGGTACAAATTTTAGGAATTCAAAAAAACACAAGAATGACGATAACTTTGCAACCGTAAGAGCAAACCGCAAAAAACAAAAGACAACCTCTGGGCACAGCGAATTCGAATACACCCTCCTAAGACCAGCACTATCCTCTTATTTAGGTGGTTCGAAAACCTGTAACCTAACCTAACCTAACCTAACCTAACCTAACCTAACCTAACCTAACCTAACCTAACCTAACCTAACCTAACCTAACCTAACCTAACCTAACCTAACCTAACCTAACCTAACCTAACCTAACCTAACCTAACCTAACCTAACCTAACCTAACCTAACCTAACCTAACCTAACCTAACCTAACCTAACCTAACCTAACCTAACCTAACCTAACCTAACCTAACCTAACCTAACCTAACCTAACCTAACCTAACCTAACCTAACCTAACCTAACCTAACCTAACCTAACCTAACCTAACCTAACCTAACCTAACCTAACCTAACCTAACCTAACCTAACCTAACCTAACCTAACCTAACCTAACCTAACCTAACCTAACCTAACCTAACCTAACCTAACCTAACCTAACCTAACCTAACCTAACCTAACCTAACCTAACCTAACCTAACCTAACCTAACCTAACCTAACCTAACCTAACCTAACCTAACCTAACCTAACCTAACCTAACCTAACCTAACCTAACCTAACCTAACCTAACCTAACCTAACCTAACCTAACCTAACCTAACCTAACCTAACCTAACCTAACCTAACCTAACCTAACCTAACCTAACCTAACCTAACCTAACCTAACCTAACCTAACCTAACCTAACCTAACCTAACCTAACCTAACCTAACCTAACCTAACCTAACCTAACCTAACCTAACCTAACCTAACCTAACCTAACCTAACCTAACCTAACCTAACCTAACCTAACCTAACCTAACCTAACCTAACCTAACCTAACCTAACCTAACCTAACCTAACCTAACCTAACCTAACCTAACCTAACCTAACCTAACCTAACCTAACCTAACCTAACCTAACCTAACCTAACCTAACCTAACCTAACCTAACCTAACCTAACCTAACCTAACCTAACCTAACCTAACCTAACCTAACCTAACCTAACCTAACCTAACCTAACCTAACCTAACCTAACCTAACCTAACCTAACCTAACCTAACCTAACCTAACCTAACCTAACCTAACCTAACCTAACCTAACCTAACCTAACCTAACCTAACCTAACCTAACCTAACCTAACCTAACCTAACCTAACCTAACCTAACCTAACCTAACCTAACCTAACCTAACCTAACCTAACCTAACCTAACCTAACCTAACCTAACCTAACCTAACCTAACCTAACCTAACCTAACCTAACCTAACCTAACCTAACCTAACCTAACCTAACCTAACCTAACCTAACCTAACCTAACCTAACCTAACCTAACCTAACCTAACCTAACCTAACCTAACCTAACCTAACCTAACCTAACCTAACCTAACCTAACCTAACCTAACCTAACCTAACCTAACCTAACCTAACCTAACCTAACCTAACCTAACCTAACCTAACCTAACCTAACCTAACCTAACCTAACCTAACCTAACCTAACCTAACCTAACCTAACCTAACCTAACCTAACCTAACCTAACCTAACCTAACCTAACCTAACCTAACCTAACCTAACCTAACCTAACCTAACCTAACCTAACCTAACCTAACCTAACCTAACCTAACCTAACCTAACCTAACCTAACCTAACCTAACCTAACCTAACCTAACCTAACCTAACCTAACCTAACCTAACCTAACCTAACCTAACCTAACCTAACCTAACCTAACCTAACCTA